>CM056577.1:21122218-21144718 GCA_029721435.1 Gymnothorax reevesii | reverse complement strand
CTGTCCAAAGTAGATTTGAAAGTTAGGAGGCTCTAGCCTTGAAATTGACAGAGTATGAGGGCTTTTGAAGATAAATGGAAGTCAACTGACCTGAAAAAGAACAGATGAAAACTAATGGATTGAAGTGAGGGATAAAAAAAAAAAAGTCAAATCCAGTTTGAATAGTACCGCAAGTCAAAAATAGGTAAAAGGAAGATTTAATAATAGCATACATTTTAGAATTTTCAAGGGCCATTCCACACAGAAGGTAGGTCAAACTTAGCAGTGGCCAGCATCAGATTGTGAATAAATTCTTCAAATTCTCAGAAGGGCGTGGCTTCCATTCATTAGCCTGTTTTAGAGCGAAATTCACTCACAGGGCGGCCTTGTTCTGTCCCCACAAAGCCATCTTGGTCAAGCTACGTCTGTCAAGTGACCACACGCAAGAATAGGAAGTGTTGCTCCCACTCTCCCAAAGTTCAAGTGACTCCACATTGCATTAGGAGGGGTAACTATCGTTCAGCTGTGCTAGGTTTCTCTGGATTCAGGGTATCCTGTAGCGAATAAGCCAGCTGTGTTGATTCAGCAGCAGAATAAAATGGGGTTATATTCTCTAACACACAGCCAAGATCAACCCAGGCTTAAAAAAAGTCCCTTTTTTTTAAAGAAGCCAACTCATGTTGAAAAGCAGATGGTCAGCAGTTTATCAGCAGGTGGTCTTTCAGCAAGACAAAAAACACTGAAAGTGTTCAGTTTCTATGCTGCAGAGGAATAAAATTCGATCGAGTAATCATGTTAAGAGGCTTACGCCTCCTGCCTCCGAGCTTGTGAGTGTGCACTCAATAATTCTGATATCTGACCTCAACATCAATTTTACTTGGGAGAAAAAAAAGCTAAATCATTACTTTTAAGCAATCAGACAGAGCAAAGAATACATAACTCAGATAATATCAGTGACAAGGAGTCTTATTGGATTTCAGAAATACAGCATGAGTAAAGTTTGTAATACGCAGTCCCTCAAATAGCAGTTTGAAGAGATGGCAATAACTTTAGTATACGAGGCATGTATCCATGAGTGGACACATACCAGCCAATAGGGTTCTTCAGGGGGTGTGGCTCAGTTTTTGAGAGGATCCTGAAGAAATGCGTTGCAACTTTAATGCCCCTAATCAACAGAAAACCAGCCGTCAGTCAGTCTGGCTCATACTGGACAGCCTACGCAGTTAGCTGTGCTAGTCCTGCAGCAGCTGTGCTAATGGTGGAGACGGCAGCAGTAATTAGACATTTCCAAAAGGGAATATAAATGATTGACAGTGAAAGAGAAGCTGGAAGAAGCTTGCAAGGACCAGGGTACGCGCAGTGCCATTTTCCTTTCCAATGAGATCCGAACGTTGCTTCAGAGCAGAGGTTAAAGGCCCCCTCCTGGTGTTGATTAAACCCCGAAAAACTAATTTCTGTTAATAAAAGCAATATATTCAGAATCAGGCCTTGAAATGGCTTGCATGCAATGGTACACCTTTGCGCTCATTAAGAATGTGCATATCTATGATTCTGCAAATATTCCACACCTCTTCAAAGGTCCACTCACCCCGCCGCCGCTCGCCCACAACTCAATACCTACCTGCTCGACTCTCTTCACTAAACACACGCACACTTCTGCTTGTTTTTATGCTTTGCTAGCAGCGGTACATTCCACAATGGCAACTAAGAATATAGGAGCAATTCAGCAATACATGTTCAAAACTGACAGATTCTGGAATCGAAGGAGAGCGAATTATACAAGTGTCACCTACAAGTAGCTGTATCAAAATGTATTTCATGTATCGCGCTCAACGTAGTAAACAAAATATCAAATAGCTAGCCAATAATGTGTTGCTATGGTTAGAAAAACCTTGGTCCCGATCGCCAAGCACTGTGAGGTTTGCCACCTTGTAATGAACATCCAGATGTGCCTTTGGAATATGGTCGCCATTCCAAACAGCAGCTAGAATTAGGTTAACAGAATAACGTTTTGCGTAATGTTTGGCATAGCTGCTCATCAACTTCCGCATAAAATGTCCTCAAAGCGTTTTACATTAACTATGCCACTTGGCAGGGTAATGTTGGTTAATGTTATCTAGCAAGCACACAGCAGATTTGTTGGACATGATCAATGGACTAAAAACAAGGAAAAGGAACTTAGAACTTGACTAAAGTGTTTGATCATACTTGCTGCAACCCCAGATATGGAACAGCATCTTATTCAATAAAAGTTTTCAGGCAAAACCAATCCATCTTAATAATGTAGAAAATGACTGTAGTAAACCCAAGTTTCCTCAGAAACTTTGACATAAATATTCCAATTTTTCCATATAAACTGCACCAATTTCGCTCAGTTTTTCAGATCCTTGGGCAATTAATGAAGGCACACTGAACACTTCCCTACCATAATCCTGAAAACAGTCAAAATGATCTTTTAATTTGACTGCATTTCAGGTACATCTGACTTCTTCTCCATTACCCCTAGTTTCACTGTGGCACAAAAGCTCCGTGGAAAGCAGCACCCAGGAAGTGGACGGGATTGGCTCTTCAGATTTGTGAAAAAGGAAAACTTGTGTCTGAATCAGTTGTTTTGAGACTGTGACTCAGACTTCGCAGTTTCAAAGTGGAAATGCTCAAAAAAAAAAAAAAAAAACACAAATTCCATCAGAGAGGGTCTTTATGATCTGATGTCTGCCTTCTCCAATAAAAAGGATTCTGTAGTGGAACTGAGGAATTCCAAAGTGGATTTCCGATTCGGCACAGTCGAGTCAGATCGGAGTTCAATGGCTTTTTGTTGGGGAAAAAATGGTGCCATCAGGCAGCTTTTCTACCTCTAGCATGGTGAAAGGTTACAGAGGGAAATAAAAAGGGTTATCAATGAGTCAACCTGAGGAACTGTCAGGGTTCAGCAGTTCTGTTTTCCATTCAATGTCATGTTCTCCCCGTTTCTTTTGTGGTTTCAGTTTTCGCATTTTCAGTCGCATGTGCATTTGTTCACCATTCTCTCAGTCTATCCCGACCCCTATGCCCCTATATCGTCTCTTATTATTACATGAAGCAATTCCTCATGTTGTCTCATTTTTTTTCGTCCCACATTTGCTGTGATGCCGGCGTCTCTCCCTCCCATTACATGACACTTCATCTTGTCTGTGTATGTCAGTTCCTTCCTTTCCTTCGGTCAGTGCATGTTGTTCCCTTAAGCCTCAATGTAGTTTTATTCTGCCGTGTTTGCATTTCTGCAATGACGATTCTCTGTACCTGAGCCAAATCTGTTTTCTAGTTCGTTCCTGAGCGCCCTGGTCTGACTCTGCATGCCTCTCATTATGATTACTGCATCTGATTCGGTGCTGCATTCTTCTCGCCTGGATACCAAACTCTGCCTGATTGACAACGAATCCTGTTCCGGATTTTGTACCGCTACTAGTGTCAACAAACTGATTTATTATCTGTACTGCTGTCTGTGACCGAAACCGTGTTCAGAATCGCCCCCATCACGGATATAATGCACTATATAGCGTGTTCACCATTTTGTAGTGTTGTTCGAATTCTTCGTGGTTAATTTCATGAACTATATAGTGGACTATAAAATACCCACAATGCACGGCGAAATTGAGTGAACAAGCGTTGTACACTATATTGTACTCCCGTATACCACAATGCACTGCGATCGTGTTCTGCCAAAGAGGATAGAGAAGAGCGAGATGGCTCCGCCCAGCAGAATTAGACCCTCAAATGTTCCCGTGTGTCCGGTTTGTTTACATGATGCTCGGCGCGTCCGCTTACATCACAGGAGAATCCAGCGCATCTACTGACGCAACCTTGCTCAGAAAATTCCGGTGTAGTGTCTAAAATCTCCTTTGGTCATTCCCCATGTAGTCCACTATATCATATACACGATGTAGTTGATAGGGAGTGAGTGAACGAGTGGACGATTTAGAACACAGCTCGAGTGTTCTGTGGGGTCTGACGAGGACCTGAAAAGAACCCGAGCTGTAAGAGTGCATTTCTTTAGAGGAACCATTCAGTCTTTATTTTCAGCATGTTGTCTTAACTGCTTTTAGTAACTTGGGGCCTATTGTTTGCATGATGTTCACCATAATAACTTTTACAGAGTGGGGTCATTCCTCACCACCACCTTCTCAATTTTGCTATTTTTTTGTATGCAGCTGTATAAATATACATCACTGACAAATCCAAAATTTCAGCTCAATCGGACCAAAAATGAATTTTTGGTGAATTATTTTCTAAGGGTACTGTCCGTCAGTTTTTTTGTCATTGACATTTTTCTTGTATTTAACATGGCATAACTTTTTTATTATTACACCGATAGCTTTGAAACTTTGCATCTAAGCTAATGTTATACTTCTTAATCAGAAAATGCAGTCCATTTTACTTAATTTATTTATCAAGTGAAAATATGGAGGCAATCTATGAATACATGGTGACAAATCTTTTGTATATCTGATGATTTGACATGTAATGACCCAGTGGACTAATTCCTTAAACACAATAATTTCATTTATTTATGTAGAAAGTAGGGACAGTGAACATCAATGAACACCTTCTTGTAAATATGCTAGATTGTAGCCCATGGCTAATTTACTTCTGTTGTCCCCAGGTTGATGGTACCACATTTAAAAAGAGAATCAGTTAAACTATTACACGAATGCAATGAAATACAATCCAAAAAAAAAAAACCACACTACAGACAGTGCAACAATACAATGGAAAGTAAGCAATATGATGCAGCACAACAATACAATACAAAACAGTACAATTAAAATCTAATCAATCACAGAGGCGGGAGATTAAGGTACTAGTTTTAAAATGCTATGGGCTGCAGTAATGAATAATGGCTAAAATTAGAGAGGGGTGAGACTGTTGGGGGTGTGCAAATTATGATTAATCACAATCCAATACAACAAGTAACAAGACAGAGAGTTCCCCATATATATATATATATATATATATATATATATATATATATATATATATATATATATATATATATATGGGAAAGAACGTACAATGCAGCCTGAAAAAAAGCGCAAAATCTTCCCAAATTGCCAAGGACAACAACGCCTCTGCGTGAGCCAAAATCGCTTCTATTGGATGCCATTCAATTGCTATGAGATGGCAAGTTTTCCATCTGTCAGTTAGACCCACAGGAGTCATCTGCAGCCATAACTGGCAAATGACGGTGAAATATAACTTTACACTACTGTTAGAGAGATGCAAATAACCCACAAATGTGCCCATATATTAAATAACATGTTTAGCAGAATCGATATGAGCACTCGTTCTCATTTTGAAGTACATCTATAATCATTTTCATAAACATGCAGTTTCATAAATGAAGCATATTCCCGTTAAAATAACATTGCCTCCAGTTCCTGTTTGACATTCATCATGTGTCAAACACGAGACCTTCGTGCCAGGATAGAGTCATGTTTAATGTCGGTCCAACAGCTCATTATGGGAAGGGATAGTACATGATAAACGACAAGCACACAGCCAATTAAAATCAATGTAAAGATGGCAGATTTAGGGGAGCATCTCGTTCGCACATGCAGCCCCTTCGGCAAAAATAACAGCGTGATAATGACAGCGGATTACAGCGCAGATGTCGGATGTAACCAGATCAGGCGTCAACACAAAGGTCTTCAGCAGGGGAGGGTTAAACCACAGGTGACATTTGAGGATCTTTGGAGTTGTTTTTCATTACGTTAATGACCTCACATTCTTGCTTTTCAGGGGCTTCCGCCTGATTTTAGCACAATGTTGCCTTCTCGATGCAATGTCTTTTGACTGTGTCACAGTGGAAAAAAGTTAGACAACACATGAAAATTGTATGCAAATTCAATGGTGTGTTGCTTTATAGCACATTTCAATGATTAGCCTTGTTGGGCGTCATCAGTCCACTCCAGTCTGTTGCCATCATCCCTCCCATTTTGCAATTAAATCACCACTCCCAGCCATTTTTAAAGTTTGCAGCAGTACTGTTAGAAATGAGGGCAATAGGAAAATGCTCAAGTATAAATAGACCTGACTTTGGGAGTTACACCCACCTGTTGACTAAACGTTTGAGAGACTTGATTGGTCTCATTGATGGAATTTTCAATTATTTATGAACAGAAATGGATACAATAGCACAAAAGCACAAAAAGCAGCAAAGCAGCAATCCTGATGAGACCACAAAGATGAAGGAAAGAGACAAAAACAGGTAACCGTCACACCAACAGAAATTCCGCAGAAACCCTGTTGAGTACATAAAACTAAAGGGCTTCATTTTACCATAGCAACCGTGTACTGCTTTTGTGGGGGGGGGGTAAGGCAACTGGTTGCACTTGCTTAAGCTCTAAAGTGAAAGATCCGGAAGGCAAACCTGCTCCGCCATAAACTGTGCATGTAACTACAGCATAAAGCTCCGTGATAACGCATGTTTTTTAATCACTGTGACCCTCGACAACTACGCCCAGTCAACACACCTGTTTTCATTGTAGATGTAACTACCGTCACAGCTGTTTGAACAGCAGATCCCTCCGTTTTTACCGATGTATTGTCCTCGCTATAGTTCCACTTGTGTACACCATGCCTACTTAGTGGCTAACGCAAACAGAGATGGGCAGGCTGCCAGGCCCCAAACCAATTTGATTTACATCGACACACAGGGGCAGCACGAAGTTCATGAGCGAGCTCGAGGCCAACTAATGAAACGCCACTAACTACAGCAGCAGAACGTGAGCATTGTTTGTCCCCAGGTTGCCAAAATATCAATCGCAAAGTCGAAATAAAAAAAAGCCACAAGAGAGCTCCAAGCGGTGGCAGAAAGCCATTCGAGAGTCAACAGAAGTGTACAGCGTTTTGTTTGTCGTGACAGAAATAACCACAGACCTCGTCTTTTCAGTGGGTGTTAGACCCGACTTTAGTAAAAAAAATATAGCCAAAAGACACAAGACTACAGGCTTAGAGTGAGGGTGAGGTTTAGGGTAAGAGTGAGGGACGGGGTTAGGGTAAGGGTCGGAGATTCTCTGATAATACACTGAACAAAAATTTAAACGCACAAAGTGATTTTTTCAAATACTTTTTTTAACAATCGAGAAATATTTCAACAAAACAATTATTTCATTCTTGCCTTAATATTTAAGCAACAGAAACATGACTAACAATTTACTGTCCACAATTCATGAGTTACCACAGCCTGAACCCAACAGGGGTCAGCGGGCAGAGTTCACAGCACTCAGTAACAAGTGTGTCCACCATCGGCATCACGTAAAGCGGTACATCTCCGGCGCATGGAGTTCACAAGGTTGTCAATAGTGGCCTGTAGAATGTTGTCTCATTCCTCCTGCAGTGCAACTCGGAGCTGGCATCAGCGTAACGCTCACCCACACGTCACCATACGCGTTGTCTGCCATCAGCGCAGTACAGTTGGAATCACGATTCATCGCTGAATAACACCGTCCTCCACGTCCAGCGTCCAGCGAAGGTTATGGTTGGCCCAGTCGAGTCTGTACCACTGACTGATGACGGTCAGGTTGAGACTTGCTCAGAGGTCTGCCTCCCTCAGGCAGTTTCGGACAGTCTGAGCTGATATCCACCTGTTGCGCAGTCCGACAGTCTCGACAGCTGTCCTGGTGGCTGGTCGGAGCCGATCACGGAGGTGCTGGAGCCGCATGTGCCGATCCTGTGTGGGCGTGGTCACACGTGGTCATGGGGCATGTGGACGATTCACAGTGCGGCCAGTCTCTCTGAATCGACTTCTCAACCGCCTAATGGTGTAATGATGCACATTCAAGCGTTTTGACACTGCTGTCACAGATATCCCAGCATTAAGCATGCAAATGGCACGCACCCTCATGACTTGAGACATCAACGGCATTGCTACTTGTGACAAAAGTGCACATTTTGAGGTGGACTTTTATTGACCCGGGTCCAAGGAGTGCCTGTGTATTGGTCACGCTGACTGACCAACTCAATGTTATGCTCTATGCAGCTCAGGGACGGAATAACTCAATGAGTCAGTAATCTCACGGTCTCACGGGGAGTGGTCAATCAGAAGTGGGTCACCAGAATTGAGCATAACAAATCATTCAGTACACCAACAAACACTATTTGTGGGGAAATTTCATTATAGGTCATTTTAACTCAGCATTTTTGGTGTCTGCGTTTATATTTTTGTTCAGTGTAATAATAAAAGGGCCTTGACACATCATAAAAAAAGCAAAAGACTCAAACAAGTCAATTTGGCATTTTTATGTTCAAAAAAGTGCAAAATGGTGAAAAATTGTCAATTTGTCATTTTTTTTTTTTTTTTTAAATTTGGCATCTCCAATCCCACCCGAATCTGGAATGCCCAATTGGGGAACTATGTACAAAGCTTGCTCGTATGCGACCCCTTGCTGCCAACTCAGGATAGTGAAGACAGTTCACGGCTCTCCTCCGAAGCACGTGCCTGTCAGCCACTGTTTCTTATACACTCACTGGTTGAATCTTCGCAAGTTCAGAGCGAGGGCGGAGGATACCCGGACATGAACCAAGCCGGAGTCTTCCTGACGAGCGCCCGTCTGGCCAACAGGAGGCGCTGGAGCAACGAACAAAGCTGTTATCGTTTACCCAAATCCGACAGTCCCTTCCCAATTTGTAACCCTGTAGCGCGATAGCCAATTGTGCGCTACTCTGAAAAAGCTGCCGACCCCAGCCGGTGGGTACGCCGAGTCAATTTGTCATTTTAAATCTTTTCACTTAAAATAAAATGGGCCTTAAAACTGCATTGTGATAGGTACTTTGTCAATTGGCCTTCGGTAGACTTGCACCCAAAGTGCTTTGGTAGCAGCCACTCTCTCTGATTATATCCATGAAATGGAGTACGTGGGCATATCATGGATTTGCCTAAGCCGCCATGACTGCAGATCCTTTACGTTAGTGTGATTGCTTAGCTTTCATGGAAACCATGGATGCATCTCAAAGCATGGGCTGCATCCTTAGGAAGCTGCATTTTTCGGGGTCGTCACTTACAGTACTTCCATCCGCCAAACTGACATTTAGGGTAAGGAATGAAGTTCAATTTAGGGCTGGGTTTCAGGTTAAGGGTTAGAGTTAAGGATAAGGTTTGGGAAACTAGTGACAACTCACATAACCAAAAGCTATTGAACAGAGATAAAATGGCATTACGCCAGTTTGGCGGATGGATATAAGTGATGACCCCTGAAAATGCAGCCTTCAAAGGATGCAGCCTATGCTTTGAGATTCACCCCATAAAATACATTATGTTCATAATAAGCTGCACTGAAAGTGTGTGCACTACTGTGTTTCTCAGTCCTGGATGCATATATGCATCCATAACAAGTGCTCTCAACTGTTGACGAGATATGCCATTTCACTTTTTGATGCAGTCTGCCACCTACAGGTTAAAGGGAAGATGGTATGCTTTCCCTTAAATCATTTCATTCTGTGCATTCACCTCATGCAGTTGACCAAAGGAACATCTCACATTCGACACAGTTCATTCAGAAAGCTGGGTATTTTTTTTGCGAAGTCACTAAATTCCTCAGATAACTACCACCAAGGCACCAAACCCACAATTTTCCCGCCTGGAGTTCCACCCATCCGTTTCTGTGTGCATGTCTGTGGACTTGAGTTCCAACGGGGGAAAAAAAAAAAATAATAAAAATACTAATCGCAAAAATGTTGTTTGTTATCTTTACTTATTATACTGCATATTGCAACCACATCAGACTCTTAATGATGTTTTAAAAAAAACTTACTAACTAATAAACAGACGCACCTTCTACAGGCCATGTCTGTCAGTAGATAATTCAAGGGAAATACACAAGCATGCAGGAAAATACAGGAACTTCAGGGAATGCAAAAGGGAGAGGAATAATTCAACCTCGAAAAACCTACGAGAGTCATTCAAAAAAGTTCTAAGCCTCGCCTAGAAAGAGTCAAAGGAGAAAGACAGTTTTTTCATTATTTTTCAATAGAGTCTCCTTTAACTTCAATGCACTTCGTCCAACGATGCTCAAGCATTGCTATCCCATCATGGAAAAAGGCAACATCCTGGTCCTCAAAACCTCCTCCACAGCTCTAATGACTTCATCATTGCTTCCAAAATAGTGACCGTGCAGGTGGGATTTGAGTTTAGGGAACAGGTAGAAGTCAGATGGAGCCAAGTCCAGTCAGTAAGGGGCCTGAGGCAACAATTCAAAGCTGCAGTTGGCTGCTTCGGCCACTGCCACTTGCATTGTCCTGGAGCAAAAGCACACCCACCCGCAGCTTTCCTCTGCATTTCACCTTGTTTGCTTCTTCAGTTCTTGCAATTCTGATGGACAATACTGTCCTTTTATGAGTTTAACCTTTCTCCAAGTTATTTTTCATAATACTGCCTTCAGAATGCAAGAAAACAGAGGCCATCACCTTGCCAACAGGCGCCGTTTTGGGGGCTGGAAAACCACGGTGTTTCCACTATTTGCTTTGAAGCTTTGATTCAGGATCAAACTGGTGAACTCATGTTTCATCTGGGGTCACTAGCCTTCAGTGGAAATTCTCTTGGTCAGCCTGGAAGTGAGTCAGAAGTGTCCTGGAAATGTCCACTCTTTTCTGGCATCTGCATTCTCTGTGCCTGTCTTGCAGACAGCTTGTTCATCCCCAAGATCACAGTTAAAACAGTGCACTGAGCCAGCACAGCACTGATGCCAGTGGCCTCAGCTATCTGTTGGACAGTCAAACGTCTGTCATCCAAAACCATGCATTGAATGGCACCAACTTGTTCATAAGTGGTTGATTTTTTTGGGCGTCCTGACCCAGGGTCATCTTCTGCGCTGCCCCTGCCCTGCTTGAATTTAGCAGCCCACTTTTTAACAGTGGAATAGGAAGGGGAGTCCTCATTAAGTGTGTTTACCATGGCCTCATGGATTTTCTTGGGTGTCATACCTTTCTTTTGCGGATACTTTATCACTGCTCAGACTTCTTTCTTGTCCATTCTCACATTTACCCTGCACTAGACAACTTTCAAAAGGTCTCACCTGCACTGTAATGAAGACAAAATTCTGATTACTTGTTTCTAGTCTTGTGTGAAGTTGTAGTATGTTACCACCACAAAAAGGTTCAGCTATTGCTCTTCCTTCTGGGCGAGGTTTAGAAGTTTTTAAATGACCCTCGTAGGTACAATAGGTTACTATGAGAATATCGGCTTAGCTCGAAACGTGGCAAATCTTAAACCGTGATGGCAAAGGTGGCAGTGTTGACCATCGCCGCATGGTCACGTTAATTCCAAGTGTGAATGACAGCCCGTTTTACGTGTCACGGGTGTTGTCGTTGAATCAGTTTGCTAAACTACCAGGCTCAATAATGGGAAGGGCCGTACAACAGCAGAGATGCCAAGGCTCACGTCTTAGGCGACAGTTTCTCCTCTTAGTGGCATTCACGTTTCTGTGCCGTAGTCAGCAATTACTCAATCAAAGCGCACGTGAAGAAATTCACTCGCGGAATTTAAGTCTGTGCATCAAGTTAATCAGTTTCGTGTGTATTACGGTGGATTTCCCCACTAATGACACGGAAATCGATTATGACTCGGGAATTCTCAGGCTTGTCTTTACTGAGGGAGTAAAAGCAATGGAATCGCAAAGAAACGTTTCAAATGGCCGTATTTCATTAATACCATTTAAAAGATCGTGAAACACATGCAAATCCCTGAGTAAAGAGAAGCACAGGAAGTCCGGAGTCAGAATCGCTTTCCATGTTACTTGAGATGAGGCGCACCTTTACGCAAGTGAAGCGGAAACTTCAAATTAAGGATTTTAATTCCGCATGAGAATCTCATTAACGTTAAGCATTCAATTAATAATTACGGACTACGGTAAGACCTACGCCGAAAGCGTGAGACTTGGCGTCTTTGCAATAGACAAATCTAACTACGGAATTCAGACATCAAGAAACAGCAATTTAGTAGCATCATAAATAGCTAACTTAAGTGATGCAATCTGCTCTTACCGTTTGGTTTTGGTTCCTGTCTAAAAACTTCTTGAAGCTCATCAGCACCGATGGTTTCAGTAACCCCTCCGTCATTTTGGTTGTTGCAAAGTGTTTCGTCGTCATTTGCAACTGGAACAACAACAAACCTGTCGCGCGCGACACTCATCACGCACTCCCGTCCACTTTCTCTTCACGCCGTCTGCAAGACCTCGCGCCGCAGTTGTTTAAACACATTGGCCTGTTTTCACATGACGTCACAGTTAGCACGGGTGAGTCGATACAACTCAAGAATAGGAGCCATTTTGTTTCCATTGCGCGAACCCGAGCCTCTTTGCAAAATAGAAATCGTTTGATTTTCGGGGGAAAACAATATAGCCTACCAATTAGCTCTGGTTTTGACAAGTGTATGAGGGGAAATATTTTCACGTGAGAGAGAAAAGAGAAAACGAAAAAAGAAACGAATTCACTTCGACACAGTGCCCGTCAATGTGATGGAACCAGAATGGGTCCTTTTCTAGAATATCTGGAAACCTCATGCTGGAACTCTGTCTAGCTAGGAACTCTCATTGCAATGTTATTGGAACCTGATTGGAAAGACAACCTGGGGGGCAAAATAGCAATTCTTCCCCTCTGCGATGCTCCATGTGTCAATGAATAGGGCACACTATAAGACAATTAAATGGAAACCAAAGATTGTGCAGGATGTGGAGGTAAACACGAATACACAAATTATGGTCAAGACTCAAAAATCAGATGCTGCAGTTGTGGTGGTGATCACAGTGCTGCATTTGGAGCATGCCCTGTTCAGTAACAGGTGAGAGAGATGCTGAAATATAAAGTAAAGAACTAGGTCTCGAGGCAGCTAAAAAAAAAAGTAAAGAGAGCCGGACTGATCTATTGTTACACACCAGATGAAAAGTGGCAGAGCGTTTTTAAAAATAATCAATCAACTGAGGTAGTATCGCCCACACTAAATTAGAGACAAACATAAACAGACCCACGCACAAAGAAGATTAGCAAAGATACGCTTATTGTTGATAAAATCGGCTTTGTCACTTTCATTTGAGAAACTATTAATGAGGCAATTCAAAGAAAGATTTTGAAAAAAGTGATAGCATTAAGACAATTGTCAAAGCAACTATAGAGATTCTGTGGATTAAAGAAGTCATGGCTGAACTGATTCATCAAATATTGTACTCTTCTAAACATGACGGTCTCAAGATGACCCGATTCCTAGTGGTACTTCATATCCTTAGTGGAACACCAGTTTAATTGCAAATAAACAAGTTCAAGAAGTTTGTTGCTGACTTGGAAGTTATAGTATCTGATGCTATTTGTCTTCAAAAAACATGGTTAAGCCCTCACTAGGACTTTGTAATACTAGGTTACAGCTCTGTTAGATATGACAGAATTGGAAAACAAGGAGTAGGCCTATAGGATGTTCAACATGTATGAGGGATAATTTAGCATATGGGAGACTAAACAACTTTTACAATCCCCGCAAGAAGTTGTCTATTCAAACATTTTCTTGAAATTTCAGTGTTGGCAGAGAAGAACGCAGGTGTGGAGATTTTAATGCCCACTATATTTTTGGGAACTGATCACACAGGTACTAATGGATAAGTGCTGTAGCTGCAAAACTTATTGAGGAGAAATTACTTGCTTGTCTGAATGATAGGTTGCCTACCAGGTTGATGTCAAGAAAGGTGTACTTTTTCCTTTGGATCTTGCTTTAGTCTCTGGACATTTAACTAATCTATGTGATTGAAATGTAAAGAATGATACTAAAATAGGGCTTGATCAACTTTCCGATATTATGCTTTATACATTTTGAAATGTATGGTTATGTGATAGAAATATGGTGTTTTCCAAGAGCTGAATGGAAGAATTTTAAAGAATGTTGCATCAAGACTGCTGAAAAAATAATTAATGGAAGGTGACTAGATAGCTGTGCAGGTCCAGTGATCTCCGTGATCATAGGTGTGGCAACAGCATGAATTACTAAAAGCACTATGAGAGGAAAAAAGAAAATATACTCAAAGGCAATGAAAATGCAACACTCTAAATTTTGGTTTTATTTTTGGACCTGAGTAGTCCAATTTGAGTTCTTAAGTGACCATTGGGGTCAGAATGTGTACCTCCTTACATATGAATGATCATCATGTAATTCAACAGTGTGAGTTGGACTCTCATCAATCCATATTGAGTACAACATATGGGATTAGGAGTTGTGCAAGTACAGTGGTTGAAATGAAGGAGGGATTGTCTTCCCTATATAAAGGCATGGTCCTTTTACAATAGTACAAGACAAATGGAAATCTGGACCTGAACAGAACTTGTTGGACTATGCAAATGTGCATTACTTTAACAGAAGCTTAATGAGGCAGGCAAAGTGACAAATGAGGAACTGGATCTTTCTCAGAAAAAGATGAATCAACTGTTCAACTGTGAAATAGAAGGACACATATGCAGCCCTGGTGACCACATTCTGGTATTGTTAACAGTAGTTGAGTCTCCTTCTCAGGCAAAATATTTTGGTCCTTGTTTTGTTTTCCACCCAGTGTCAGAACATAACTACTTGATTTAGATGCCTCATAAACGGAAGGCAACAAAAATTTGTCATATAAATTTGTTGAAGCCTTATCATACTTGTGAAACTAGGGAATAAAATTTATGTGGCAATCCTGCATTACTGGCCATTGTTAATGATAACAGTACTTCTCAGAGTGTGGCAGTACTTGAGGAGGAGGGAGCTGGGTTGGGTGATTTTGTGGCAACTTCACCACAAAAACTCAAAGGCTTTTAGTAATTTGCATGCATAGCTGGGATATTTAGATGGGCTTCAAGGCAAACAGTTGATTAGCATCATTAATGGCTATTCAACTTTGTTTTCGGGCACTCCAACTCATATCAATTTAGTTAAAAATGATGTTGATATTGGTGACTTGCCTCTGATTAAACAGAATTTTCATTAAGTGTCTCCGGACAAAGAAAAAATATTGGAATCTGAGGCGAGGTGTGTTAGACAATGGACTTGCTGTGCCATCCTCAAATGCTGGTCATCTCCATGTTTACAGGTAAGACAGCCTGATGCGACTTTAAGGCCGTGATTATTATAAAGCTGTTACAAATCTAGACTCTGACCTTTTACCTAGAATGGAGGTCGTGTGCTGATCAAGTTGAGGCAGCTAAATATGTGAGTAAGTTTGACATCATTGAAGTGTCCTAGCCAGTTTGACTGACTAAGCAGGCAGAAGGTGTTTGCTACTTCAATACTCCATTTGGCTTCTGTCGTTACACTGTGATACCTTTTGGGTTGCCTAATGCTCTTACAACCTTTCAGAGGCTAATGAGTAAGGATGTGTCTGGTTTTAAGGGCTGTAAAGTGTACTTAGATGATGTAGTGCTCTACTGTTACACTTGGTAAGAGCATCTCAACAGGATAGAGGCACTGTTTAAATGGATGGTTCAGGCTAATCTGACAGTTAACTTGTCCAAATGTGAGTTTTGCTAGAGCCACCATTATGTACTTGGGGAAAGTGGGACAAGGTAAGCTGCGGCATAAAAATCGAAGCTTTCAAAGCATACCTAGCTCCGTACACAAAGAAAGAAATAATATGCTTACATGGCATGGCTGGCTACTATCGTAGCTTCTGCACCCACTTTTCATCTGTTGTGGTCCTTCTCACAAATTACTCAAAGAGGTTGTTAAGTACATTTAGTCAGTTGAATATCAGGCGAGTCTTTGTTTTTTACAAGTCAATGCGTGCAGAGTTGTTGCTAGTGCAGTTTTGTTCCAAGTTAATGCAAATGGTGCTGTTAATTCAGTTATTTTATTTTATTTTTTTGGAAAGAAGCTAAGTCACACCAGCTAAACAACTATGTGCAAGAAGAGGAAACTTTGGTTTTGCCATTGCAACACTTATATGCAGACGTATATGTTGGGGCAAACATTATTGCAATCACTTTCAAATCTAAATCAGTGGTTGATGACATGGGAATTATTTTTTCAGCTGGGTTTATTTTTTATGTATTTTTTTGTTTCGGGAGTGGGTGGTGTGAAGCAATTTTCCTTAGTAAAAATTCCAAAACATTAACATTTTACTGTGTTATTCATGTGGAACAACAGGGTTAGAGGCATAGAGCGTCAATACATTCTGTACAATAAATGACAAATGAAAATACTGTCAGGGAAAAGTTTAGAAAATGCAACAAACGTGCAAAAGAAAGAAAATTTAGTACTCAAACTGAATTAAGGGAATCAGGGAAAGGACTCGCCTGTACAGGAGGTAGGCCACAGCAATCTGGGATGTAAATGGACAAGAAAAGTGACTTTGCTGTGTCATTATGCTTCCTCCTCAAATCAACATGACAACAGGAGTAATTCTCACCTGCAATTTGAAACTACCCTTATTTATGATGCAAATAATCTAAGTAACAACTTCCATTCATACGAGGCCTTGTAAGAAGCCATATATTTTTGGTGGTTTGCATTAGGTTTAGACAGAGATTGTCGATGCCTCCTAATGTTTAGGTAATCATGGGTAATCATGATTGTAGGAAGCATATTCTTCCTGAGAGAAGAGTAGTGTTGTTTTCACTGAAAAATGGTTTTCCAGTGAAGCAGCGGAACAGCAAGACTAAGTTCATTTCCCGCCAGAAGCCAAGTCAGTTTAGCATGCATGCTGTTAATATTAGTGCGGCAGAGAGCTTGCACTTAACCTGGCCGCCCTATGCTGCACCAACAGAAACCTTAATTATGTACTTCTTACCTGCAGATCAAATGACAGAGACACATTGATGATTTGAAACCAATTATTATTTGTTTTCAATACAGTTGTTGCGTCACCTCCAAATATTGCCTGTAGTTCCCCTTTTTTTCCTCTCACACATAGCCAAAATGTTTCAACCAGGCATCATGGAGACCTAAAGTCAGTTCCAAAGGCTCTATTCCTTGCGCATAGTTCAGTTGGACCCCATGTGTTGACAGATTTAATAGCAGGTCACAAGCTCTGGAGCCAATTAAAACAGAATTAGACTTTGACATGGTCAGGGCGGGATTGCTTTCTGTCAAAAAAAAAAAAAAATGTTACAAGAGTTTCTCCTGGGAAGGAAAAGAATACAAGAATGCCAAGCTGCCTAATGAAGCAGACAGGCCACACTCAGAAAGGATTGAATTTTAACATAAATTAGTCTTTCAGGTGGAAGCAGGCAGGTTTTTGACTTGGCTCAGTGTTAATGTTTGGTGTCTCATTGGGTGTTAATCTGATACATTTTCTGCTTCACCATTTGGACAATGGACTGCCGTTATCTGATCATTGCAAAAAGAACATAAAGACACACACACACACACACACCAACACACACACTTCCGCATCCAAGCAAAGAGTCACCAGATCTTATCACATCTCGGTGATTTAAGAGTAACAGGCAGAGAGGTATTTACTCAATTCTTATTTATCTGACTTAAGCTTCAAAATATATCCTTCACTAATATATGATCTTGAGTTGGACAGCCCAATTAATTTAATCTGAAACTGGCCCGGTTGTAATTGATAGGGCGAGCTTAAATTTGGGCAATATATCAAAATGAATCCTTGCTAGCAGCGCCACCTTGTGGGATAGAGCAAAAATTCCGATTTTACCCTATTTGTTTGCTGTGAACTGTATGATTAAATCGGCCTTAACCGTCATTTCTGGATTATATTCCATCACGCGTTGAGCACACTGCAGGAATGCACCCTGGACAGATTACAAGTCAATTCAATAATTGGCAATTAGATGGATACAGATGTTTCTCTCCATAAGTGGGTGGACAGCTTGTGTTTTGCACATTGCATTCTTAAATGGCTCATGCATCACGCTGAAGTTATATCTGCATTTATTTGCCCTCTCTCCAGCCCAATATCCACAGCACATTTTGGATATTTATTGAAGATGCGATAGTTCAAGTGTTAGCACAGACAATATCCCTTCATCACACAGACGGCATAGTAAACTGCGTTCTGTGAGAAACATTGTTTATTAAAAAGACTCCATCCAGCATTACTAATCAGTAAAGGTTGTGAACAGTTACACAAACTTCTATGTAAAACAAAGGTTGAAAAAAAATATAAACATGACCATCTTTTCTCTCTCAAAGGGCAGAGGCTGGTGTGAAATTGCAAAGCACCCCTACGATCCAGTCAGGTACCGGCAGACTCACTGATCCCAGATCTGCGCTAATTTATTGCAAAATGCCCAAGATATGCATTTAAGATATGCAGGATGATTACAGACCAGCCAAATGACACAAGTTACTCGCAATATTTCCGCAGCTTCCATCCCCACAGACACACACTGTGCTGTCACCCAGCATTTATACAGTGGACACGATTCACTGGTCTTTGGAGAATCTTAATCACTCGCGGCGCACAGGTCATTTCCAGAAACAAAGAAAAACAGCAAAGAAACAAGCAGGGTAGGAAAATGGGAATTTTCCGTGGGGAATTTCAGACAGTTTAGCAGGTCTCTTTGTACAGCTGATAAAGCCAAGCCTCTATGTCCACGTTATTCACTTCATAAATCAAAAAACCTTAGGTGTGGCATTAGCAGGCTTTACTGCAAGCAAATATTACAAAATACACTTTATTTGTACATTTTTTTTGTTGTAAATAACATAAGTGCTGAAAGGTAAGGTTCCTCCTTTCCAGCATACAAACACACATGGTCCTAAGATGTGGATTGGTGGTTTCAGGTGGGACCAACGAGTCCCAGAAACCCTTGCATTTGGGCCAATTCCGTATAATAGTCACAAAAATGACTTGTATACCCAATGGGTAACTCTGATTCGATTACGCTATTCAGTATTGAAAGTGTTCAAGGCAGAATAGGCAGGATATTTTGGAGCAATAATTTATAGTCTTATACAAAAATAATCTCTCTTAATCATTACTCATGACCCACTCGTAGTGTGTGGCAGCGTCTGCATCAGCAGAGACCTCCCAGTCTACTGATACTTCCTTATGCTGCAGTGTTCGAGATGTTTGTGGGCATCAAACCTTAGGCAGTGAGTGTGTAGCCTCTAGCCTACTTTGAGACGTAATGCCTCCAGTGTCATTGAGCCAGGGAGGAGGGGTCAACTTTGAATGTTGTGTTTACAAACCACAACTGACAAATCCTACTTTTTCTGTCTTTAAAAGAGGGAAATTGCAATCTCAAAAGATGATTCTGCCATGAAAGTTCTCAAATAGGGCAAGAGAAAACCTTTATGCAAAAACAGGAAATAAACTTTGATCCCATTAAAACAAAGGCAATCTGAACACAATCAGGAGGGTGAAACTGGCGCGACGCTAACTAGGCTTAGATTGAGTTACAGCGGCAGACGCTGACATGTCTTAAGGCACCCTTCAAAAGACTATGCATCTATCAAAGCAAAAGTGACAGATTTACAGCCAAAGCAAAGTCAATTGTAAAGAAAAGATGCACGCAAGCAAAAATGGCACAAAAAGCAGAAACGTGAAAGAAACAGAACTGGGTACATATTTAAATGCACCAGGGGGCTTCATCCTTTATCCACACACACACACACACACACACGCACGCACGCACACAGGCGCGCGTGCACAGGGCAAGTGGCAACATTAGAGCCATGAGACCGACAGCTGTTGTGAGTTTAGCAGCTTTACAAAAGAGCAAAATCCACAATTCAGTCATCTAAGTGTGAAACAATTAAAACTCAAAAGGTACAATCTCGACCCAGTGAAGCCGCTGCACGATTGGGTGGCACATTCATCGAAAGCATGTTTAATATAAAACACTTATGGATGGGGTGGGGACTGAGAAGTAGTCTTCTGTCCACAGCAGCTTCTGAGACTTTGTTTGGTCACGGGTTAAGCAAAGACTGAACTCCCACATTCCTTGATTTAAGAGCTGAAACTGAATGAAAGTTGTGGAAAGATGTTCACTGTCCTTGAATAGCCTCGAGGAAAACTGGCCAATGAAAAACAGCAGTGTGTGCAATATGGCTGCCACCTTGCCAACTCACTGCTTTGATGCCTCTAACCATCATGCATTCCGATAACACAAACACATTTGTTAGCACACCCACTCGTACATTAACTCAGCCATCGTCATTAACACATCACAGGGGAGAGAGGTGCATCTTTGCAGTAAAATAATGTAATTGAATTCATAATATATTATAAATAATAAATCTAATTTGCAAACACAGCCTTGAGCATAGCGTCAACCTAAAGCTTCAAAGTATTCCTGGCATTTGCATGTTAAAGTTACCGAACCGTCACCTGATTTCAGTGGGAACCCAGTCTAGGTCTTGCGTGCTCGCGTCATTACATTCAAGGGAATATTTTAGAAATGTACTGACCTCAAAATAATGATATTCTATCGTATACTACCTTACTAACTGTAGGTGTTTTTTGGTAACAACGTTTCTAAATTGCAGTAGATTAACAGCCATGTCGTTTATCAAATGTCAACAGCATCTGAACAGTTTAGTGAACGCTGCTCATGACAGTAATGACCTTTTCATATCCACGCGATTCTGCAAAGCTCCGATTCTTGCTGCCTAGCGAGTCTCCACAGACTAATCAATTATAATAGCAGTTAAATAGCCATCAAGTGCTGATTGTTGTAACAAGTCACATTTTCTTCTCCCGGACTTACACAGAATGGATGCACTTTCTGCATCCTCCTTAAAGCAGTTCTTGGCAAAAGCCAAAGAGGTTCAAAATCTCTCTGCTTCTTCCATGCAGAGATGAATGGGGCAAAGGAGATAAGGGGGAGTTGAAGAGTAGCCAATGGCATTTCTGTTTCTGAGCAGAAAAGGGAAAAAAAAAATCAGCCAGTCAGATGCTTTGATCAGGACCCATCCACTCAGCATCTAGCTGTGAGGGTCCTGTCATCGGTTCTTACAGCGGTGACACTGCGACAGTCATTGGATCAGTCTACCAATGAAAGTCTGGTCTGAAAATAAGGGCTCAGCCAGACAGTGAGGGTGATAGATCCTCAGTCTCATTATCACCATACAGGAGTTCATAGAAAACAGGTCAGGGGAGGGTGAGGGAGATGGAGAAGTATATTCTGAATATTCCTGTGTCCGTCCCTCTGTAGTGGGCGTGGTCAGGGCATTGGCCGCGCCTCCAGCTCCTCGGTAACCTGGATGATGGGCGGAGGACTTCTGGTTATTGGTCCACACCAGCAGGCCGCATGACCTTTCTTGGGGGCCTGAATGCCACAGCTGATCCCCGGGAGACATAAACATCAAACCGAGAAATCAGTGTGAAGGGAGATACTGTATATGAGCGCAGACTACATTTCCCACAATCCCATCAGGGGCTAGGACTTCTCTTCAGCGATTTCAGGGTTAGAAATGTTTCGTCAACTGGTTCCATGCAATGGAGTAAAGCAACTTCACATATATTTGATTTCTTAAATTGGCCCCAAATCGTTAACCCTTCCCCTATTGAAACCACTTCCTCGGGTCCAAAAAATGAAAATTTATGTTGAAACGGGACTTTACGTAGCCATTGTAACAGACAGGTTGGGCAACTTATTTACATTTACAAAATTTAACTATCTAGCATCTGAAATAGATATGCTTTGGTCCACTTCAAATTCAACCCAGTAGTGTTCAGCTCACTTGTTTGCAACTAGGAAGAACATTTCTTGGGAAAACAGAGGGACAGGGTTAATCACAGAAATCAATAAAATAAAATCAGAAGTCAGTTCAAAAACAGTCGATATTAAAGTAATTTCAACATTTCACTTTTTTTGAGCGTTCTAGGAGAGATAAGGAAGATAATAGTCATCTTGCAGGAGTCTGAAGTGAGATAGTAGGGAATTAAACTATTATAGGAAGCTAGGCTAATAAGACTTATCCAATAAGCATGAAGGCTGTTGAGAACTAATCCATGGGAGCAGATTGCAGATTAGGCAGAAGAGAGAGAGAAAAGCAGTGAGTGTTTATGAAGGGAGAGGATGCAAATAGCTGCCAGCTCACCTGTTCTCTAGGTCCATTTCCAGGTCGGCCTCCACGACAGAGGACTCCACATCGGTGTCGGCCTCCATACTGCCCTCACTGCCCACCCCGGACAGCCTGCAGGGGCTCTCCAAACTCTCTGGGCTCAGGGAGTCTCCACTGCAGGAAACACACACATGCTTTTTTTAAACACACATACAAACAGTGATGTGCACATGCATGGACACACACCCATGCAGATACATGTCTGTTTCACTGGGGACAACGACCATGTCCGCACTTGATTTCCAGGTCCTTCCTTCATCATCATGCTTGATAACAGAAGGGATCATTACACACACACACAGACAGACACACACACACACACACAGACACACACAAAGACACGATTGCGCAGCCATCCTTATTAGGACATTAAACTGACCTCTATTCATTATGGACAGTCTAACCTGAACCCTATCCCAACCCTGACCATTACCAAATCGTATCTAACCTTGACCTAACCTCAATTGACACCTGATCCCAACCAAGACCATGACCTCAGA